>JAJJWX010002411.1:0-43071 GCA_023529315.1 Papaver bracteatum | reverse complement strand
CACTAGTGGAAAAAAGCCGTTTTAGGATAGTTGGATAGTGTCGTTTTAGCGAGTTAAAAGACACTTTCAGATTGTCGCTAAAAGTGCCGTAGATTCAGTGTCTTTTTCTGGAACGAAACTTTCAGGTTGCCCCTAAATTACGATATTTTCAGAGTGCCACTAAGTGCGACACCTGGATTAAGTCGTAGATTTAATTTATTTTAATATTAGAAAAATTTGTCAGATCTGGCTGGCTGACTGCATCCATTCTGACTGGGCTGAAATAATTATGATTTCAAATTACACTGAAATTAAAATTAAATTACTAATGGTGGGTTTGGATGTAGAATTTTAAAGGTGGAATTTATGGGTCCAGGGTATTTGGTAGAATTACGTTTCCCTTTTTATTTTTGGTTACCTGGATCCTTGGAATCACGTTTCCTACGGAATTCAGTTTCCCAGCAAATCCTCCATATGGAGTCCGAACACCCCCCCCCAGATTTGTTGGAAAACTTATCAAGGGAATTATAGACCCATTTTTATTCAACTCTAAATCCCATTATATATGCAATTTTAATATTTAAGGGTAATGCCAAACGGTACAAAGACTTTAATACAAAAAAACTCTATAAATCCTAGGAATTTTAATTGAGTAACCAAACACACAATGAATTTATATGAATCCTAGAATTTGTAATCCCATGGGATTATAAATTCCTGGAAATGGTGAATTCTGCGAACAAACCCACCATAAATTCAAATTACAATTCAAACTAAAATCCAAATTCAAATTATAATTCAATTTAAAAGACAATTCCATATAAAAATTGATTATTTTGATTCAAAATGAGATCTCAATTACATAGAATTATACTCATAAATTTAGTCCAAGACTCCAAACTCATTAAAAAAAAATCAGTTGCTAATTAATAAGTTAGGTATCTGGAAGAGAAGTGATTACAAGTCCTTCAAATTTCAACAACAATTTCAGCCGTTAAGACCATGGCACTGGCTTGCTTGAGAGTAGAAGGACAACCCTTTCCAACATTTTCTTATCTAGAAGCAACAGTAATCTTACCATCAACCATGACATCATTGCAGCTGCATCAAAAATAAAGTTTCACAGTTAACCAAAATGAACTTCAAACTCTATGATGGCATTTGAATAATAGCACGACAAACAACTTCGTAGCTCTCACAATCTCCTTATATAATTTCAGGATCAACATCACAACAATTGAACCTAACTAGCAAAAAGATGGTTAAGCTACCAGACAAAAGCACCTAACACTGAATTAGATTATGATTGTGGATGAGAGATATCTTTTCTACAAAAATCGTGTATTTAATAGCATCATTAATCTTAGAAAAGTTGGAAAATAGTTATTATGATGGGAAGAAAACTTAGAAAAGTAGTTTGTTAAACTAAAACCATGTCAACGATTCAAACTGCAAGGGCCATATACTGTATGACTAATATTAGGCGCAAGTTATGCAAATTTATAAGGCCACTGGAAACTAGCATACTCATAACGATAAGCAAACATCGAAACTTGATGAGAGATTAATATAGATTCACCTTCATTCACATTTCTCCTTTTCTTTTTCTTCTGGAGGATCCGCTAGCGATGGTGGTAAAAACGTTGTTCTCCTTAAGTTGGATTGAAAATATATCAGGTCTTCGTGCAGGTATAATCTTTCCCACTCCTGCCATAAACGAGCAATACAATTCACATCAGTTTATGTCATCTCACAAAAATAACTCGACTCATCTACAATTGACTGCAATGCTTCACGAAAAATAACAAAACTCAAAAACTACAACCACCCAAAAAAAACTGGTTCTCGCTATATAGCTAAAATCCAGATATGCACATTACATTAACACAATTAAATGACATCTAAACCAGTCTTGTAGCTAGAAGATAAGGCTGTCAACACAGTTAGATTTTAACAACAGGAAAAAAAGTGAATATCTCGCGAACTCCCACAGCCTGACCATGGTATGTATTTCTACATATCAAAATGCGACAAAATAAGAAAAGAGAACATGGTTACAACTACTCATAAAACTACCGGAATCTTACAAATACACAAGGAGAAGTCCAAGGTGATGTTAACATGCGAAACAAGACTTGCTAATATATTTTAATTCGACAACAAAATAAATTTCCATGTACAACCTAAATCAGAACATTTTTTTATGGCATAACAAGTACAAATGAGTCTAATTATAGTGAAATCAAGCACAAAACAGGGAAAGTAAGTGAAAGGGGGGAGGAGGAGCTCACTATTGCGAAGTCAAATGCAGTCTAACAATACAAATACAAATGCCAAGTCATACCACTAACAACAGCGTCAACCTCACTCGCCTAACATCACCACCAGCACACTCTACCAGGGACGGAGCCAGAACTTATGTGCTATGGGGTTGAACAAATTTTGTTCCAACAGTAAAAAAAAACTTAATCCACAGTTAGGATATATTAATATATAGTGCATATCTAAAATACCTATACCATGGATGCAGATTATTGGAACTAGATGAATAAGTATGTAACAAATCAAGGGTCCTTATCTTAGAGTAAATGGTGAGCTAGCACAACCACTACAAGCTCCCTACATTTGTAGCTTAACTACTGCAGATTCCTTAAAGAGATACAAAACGACGAAGATTTAAAATTGAACAGTTCTAGACACCCACATCATTTTCTTTTAATCTGTCAGTTTGGGAATAAAAAGAAAGTTCATAAACTAAATTTGTATTGACACCACCGATAATAAGTTGACTATCAAGATTGAAACACAACATTAAAAGCAAACCAAAACAAAATACTCAGAGAGATACTCTGTCCATAAACATAAAGAAGATCTAACTGATATTCGAACTAATGAGTATAATAAGTTTATTAGATTAATTTTGACTCGTAATATATAAAATTTCAATTTTGACGTAGACATTTTGTACCCATTAGACACTATAACTACATAAATGCTATCCATATTCTTACTGAGATTCAAAATCCGGTAGGTGCAAGTGACCCAACTTGCACCCACATCCCTCCGTCCCTGCGAACACTTAACCTACTAGCATAATGTTATCGGAAACTTAACATAGTGAGATTAACCCAAAGAGCCCGTGTTCGGTTAGAAAATAGATCGAGCGATAAACCTAATAACAACAATTTATGGAAAAATCCACTGAGTTGATCAAGCTACAAAGCATTATAACGAAAATATAAGGAGAACTGTTAACTTTGAAGTTATCACCATATTTTTTGGATACACCCAAAATAAACATACACCAACAAGTTAACCAGAATCCCATTTTCAGTGCACATTTCCGAAAATACGAAATTGACCAATAGATTAGTGGAGTTAAAGAAGTTACCCATGAATCTTATTCTCAATCCTACCTTTTAAAACTTCTCCAAAACCATGCCAAGCTCTATTCATGCATCTACACAGACAACAAAATAAGTTATCAAAATAAATCTTTCACCAGAAAAACAAAATTGAACCAAAAAAATAATTTGAAATGATTTTTTTTTCTCATCTAGAAACAGAAAAACGATTCAGATACACATCTGTAACCCATCAAAAAAAAACCCTGAATATGATAATCAGGAACCAGATCTTACTTGAGAGCATCAGGGATAACCATCCTCTTAATCTTGTCATATGGTGCTGGGATACACTCATAAGCCTCGACTCAAGAAGCTGAAGCAGCCTCGCTTGGTCTTGTGTGGAATCACACTGGAAATAGTCGAATAACCAAAAAACCCAAATATAAAATCAACTTCAAAAATCAAAATCAAACTTCAGAAAATCAAAATCAGACGTGGGTTAGGGTTTACAAAAGATACTTTCCCACAAATGGTCTTCTTCCTTCTCGAGAATAGAAAATATACTTCGTTCTATGAAAAACAAGATCTGGAATTTCGAAACGAAGACCTTTTCAAAACCACCCAAACTGAACAAAAAGAACTCTTTCTTTCTTCTATGAACGAATTGAAGAAAAACAAAGATTTTATTTCCTTCTGTGATTTGTGTGGTATATAACTTTGAAATTAAAAACCCTAACTTTACCTTTTTTTCTCTTCAAGGTTTAACGGAGGTGGGTTTTTTAAGAAATTATTTTAAGAACTTAAGATAAAATGGTTGGATGGTGGTGGGTTTTCAGTGAAAAGGGTTTTGATTATGCGGATTTCAGAGAAGATAGTTCATTCAGTGATTTTATTTTTGTCTGTTGTGGTGCTTGGATGAGAGATGGAGAGAGACAGAGATGAGTGAAGTGAGGATAATTGGATTGGAGAATAAAATATTTTACTCGATAATAAAGAGGTTCTCTTGCTTCATCTTAGCCGTTCCAACAAAGAAGATAAACCTAACCACACAATTCAGCCAGCGAAATGATACTACTCTGAGTGTCCTTATACAAGTTAACCAAAGTCTGACCACTAGGGAAGTTTGACTTTATTCAGAGACAAATACCATAGTGTCGCTATAGAAGTCAACTAAAGTCCAACCACAACGACAACTTGACTTCATTCAGGGACGTGTTTGATATGTGGTGGTTTCGCAACTCCTGTAATGTGTCGTTTCGTTATGTCCTAAATAGCCTCTTTTCCACTAGTGTTTGAAAATGATTTTATATTTTAATGAGTTTGGGATTATGTTTTAAATTAAGGTGAAAGATATTTAAGTAATTTAATTAAGGCCAATTTAGTAATCTGCCAACTGCTAGGAGACCCCTTATAAACCCACACTAGATAAAAATAATTTGTTATGCCTCAAAACATTTGAGTATGCCTTTAAGAGCGGTTCCTATGGTAATGTTCAAAAACTCAAAATTTTGTTGAGCCACGTGGATGGCCAAACGGGTTTCTCCACTATGGTGAAGCAGGGAAAAATAAACATATTTGGTTTTTTAGGGCCCCACTAATATATTTTTTTAATATAAAATATTTTTGTAGGATAATGATGAAAAATAAAATAAAATATTTAGGTGAGATAAAATAGGATGGGGTGAGATAAAATAGGATAAAGTGAGATTAAATAAGATTAATTTTTTTAAAGTATTCACGGATTGTACTTGGCGATAATCCAAGAGTCGTGAGCGTCAATGGAAATGGCGCTGGTGTTTTTGGCATGGTCGCATGTTGGTTCTTCCAATGCTCGCGTTTGTGGCACCAATGCCCGCTCATCCATCCGATGCGCGCCCGTTCATCCAACTCAATGTTCAAATCAACAAATCTGTTGATTTGAAAATCCATTTTTCATGTTTGTTCATTCCATAGTGGGAGCTAAATGAACAAACTTGGAGTTTGTTTATTCCATAGGAACTGCTCTAAACAAGATTTTTGGTGAATAGAATGTGACTGGACTTTTTATATCCGTCATTTCGGTATACTTAACTTGGAATAACAAGAAGCCAGGTCTACTATTGCAACTAAAATCATAGTTTCTAGCACGGCTAGGTTTATGAAATAAAGACTTGGATCTTGTGATTTATGTTGGAACTAAATTACAATAAGCGTATGCAACTGAGAAATAATACTTAGATTACACTGATAATAGTAACAAACAACTCAAAAAACATGAGAAAAATTCTTAACACTCACTGCTGTGTTATTGTTATACTAGATGCACTTTGATGATAGTATCAAAAACTTAGTAGAGGCACGTATGAGATACGCCGAGCTAAAGGTAATATTGCCTACTACTCCTCTGAGATGCTATAGCAATTAACAAATTACCTCTAGGATACAACTACTGTTAGTTATCCTCTATGTGTAGCATACACAGAGAGAACCCTTAGAACTTGGCAGCAAAAATGAAAAACAAAAACACAAATCGAAACTACAACCAGTTTCAGATAAATATAAAAACTAATTTATGTTTCGTAAACTATGATGTTTCGTGAACTAATATTAAGTAAACAAAATTTAAATAAACAAAGAAGTAGTTATACAAAATTATGTTTCTAAACTACAACTTGTTTCAGTATAAGAATTTGATTTTATGTTTCGTAAACTTATAAAATTGTTTTAAAGCATAAGAGTAGAAGAAGAAATTTGTAAGATAAGAGTTGAAAGGTATATGTTAAAAATGAAATTCTTCTCTCATATTTATAGGTGGAAAAACCGAACGTTAGGATAAGAATCCAATGCACGACAAGATCCGTAAAATCCGCGTCTCTCGAACGTTACAAAAGTTAAGGTAAAAGAAGAAGTGAAAAGCACAAAGTGTACACGCGTTCAAAATTTTGAGATTCTCTTAGAGGCACAGGTGTCAAATGCACCGTGTGACACGCGTGAATGAAGATGCTTCGAGGTCGTCGGAAATCCAAAACGAGAAGGCAAAGAATAAAATTCTTTACATGTGTGGGAGAAATGTGTGGAAAACATTTCAGGTAAAAAGAAAGGATGGGTCGGATACACCCACGCCCACGCCCACGACGCCCGAGCGCCGCCTCCGAGCGTGCGTGCGTGCGTGCGAAGCACCGCGCACAAAGCGGGAAAGGCAATAAGAAATGCAATAAGGGAATGGAAACCTTGCCATAGTCTAGGGCTTTCCCCATACACAAAGGTCTAAAGACCCAAAGGGCCATGCCCTTAAGGCTAAACCAATGGTATTTAAGTCTAAAACTCTAAGTGTTTTAGTCTATATGGGACTAATGTTTTATTCATTCACATGAAAAAACATCTAGGGAGAAATAGGTCTTGGGATCAAAACATGGTCCATGCATTTTTTGATTAAAACAAAACATTGTTTTTTCTAACAATCCCCCACATGAATAATAAAACATGTCGATAAAACACGAGAAAACATAAGGCAACAATATAGGCTAAGGTTTCCCAAAGATTGAACCTTAACTTAGTGAGAGGTTACTAATCGCTTTGTTGATACGGTGAACGAATGTCTTGAACCGCCAACAACGAATGCAATTCAGAAATAACAGCCACACTTGATGCCTCAACCGAAGAAAACAACGCCAAGCTCTTGCGGTTGTGCCCATTTTGGCCATGGGCTAAAATCCGGACTTAATGAATGTCTCTAGAGAATCAGCTCAAATTCTCATAGGAAGCGGCCCCACTTCCAACATCCACAAAGGTGAGTCCATAAAGAGTGTCCTTCCACACCCGCTTTAATCAAAGCCATGGAACCCATTAAGATCGCAAAATATCATCCTAAAATTCTTCAGGCAAAGACTATCGCACCTGTTACACCATAGGGAGGGACAAATATAGTGCTTTCCCAATATCACCATAAATTAGTTGTCTCATTGAACCTTGATCTTGGAAATCCAATCACAAGGTTGAGTATCCTTCATGGTGATTTATTCTATGAGCTTAAGTCCCATCCCCCCGATGTAAATTTAACTTCCTCTCTTGGTTAAGCCTTTAGTCAAAGGATCTAAGATTATCTTTGGATTTTACAAAGTCTATCGAGATAATACCGGTGAGAAGTAGTTGTTTCACCGTCTTGTGTCTTCTTCGTATATGTATAGACTTCCCGTTGTATACATTGTTCTTTGCGCAACCAAGAGCAGCTTTACTGTCACAGTGGATTGCGATTGAAGACACCGACTTGGGCCAGAGTGGAATTCCTCCCAGGAAACATCGTATCCATTCAGCTTCCTCTCCAGCTTTTTCCAAGGCTATAAATTCAGACTCCATAGTGGATTTAGCTATACATGTCTGTTTGGTAGACTTCCATGACATATACGCACCTCCAAGTAAGAAGATGTACCCACTAGTAGACTTGCACTCTTCTAAGTCTGATATCCAGTTGGCATCACAATACCCTTCCAGTACAGCAGGATACTTCCCAAAACTTAAGCAATAGTTTGAGGTCCCTCTCAGGTAACATAAAACTCTGAAGAGAGCATTCCAGTGATCCTGCCCTGGGTTGCAAGTATACCTGCTTAATCTACTCACAGAGTAAGCAATATCAGGTCTTGTACAGTTCATCAAATACACAAGACTACCAATAATGCGAGAATACTCAAGTTGATCAATACCCTTACCCTTGTTCTTTTTCAATTTACAAGTGGGATCAAAAGGAGTAGATGCAGGTTTAGCATTTTCATAATTAAATCTCTTTAGTACGGTTTCAGCATAATGAGATTGACTAAGACTATAACCATCATACATCTTTCTGATTTTCATCCCTAAGATTACATCAGTAGGGCCTAAGTCTTTCATGTCAAAATTATCTCTAAGCATGCTTTTAATGGTATTAATAATATCAAGTTTACTGCCTAATATGAGCATATCATCAACATATAGGCATACAATAACATGTGAATCATTCACAGATTCAATGTAAACACATTTATCAGATTCATTAACCTTGAAGCCATTAGTTATCATAACATGATCAAATTTTTCATGCCACTGTTTAGGTGATTGTTTTAAACCGTATAGAGATTTGTTCAACTTGCAAACTTTGTTTTCACAACCTTTTACAATAAAGCCTTCAGGTTGGTCCATATAAATTTCTTCATTCAAATCACCATATAAAAATGCAGTTTTAACATCCATCTGATGTATATGGAAATCATAAATTTAAGCTATAGCAATCAACATCCTAATCGAGGTGATTCTAGAGACTGGTGAATAAGTATCGAAGAAATATAATCCTTCCTGTTGTCTATAGCCTTTATCTACCAACCTAACTTTATATTTATCTATAGTTCCATCTGTTCTGAGCTTCCTTTTGAACACCCATTTCCAACCTATGGATTTACTTCCAGGAGGCAAGTCTACAAGCTCCCAAGTTTCGTTTTGCTGAATGTACTCCCATTCATTTAATGAAGCTTCTTCCCAGAAAGGAGCTTCTGGAGAAGTCATAGCTTCCTTGTAGGTTTGGGGTTCAGCCTCTACCGTAAGAGTCAAAAAATCTGGGCCAAAACTTGTTTCAGTTCTAACCCTCTTACTTCTTCTTGGTTCAGTCTCATACTCCAAAGTTGGAGTTTGACTAGTCGATGGAACATCCGGGAGGTCATCATGGACCCTTTTCCCAGGTCCAGGACCTTAAAGGAAATATGTGTTCATAAAACACAAAGATCTCTAGATTCCAATATGGTGTTCTGACCAATGTTATTATGGTCAGAACTGATGACCATGAACCCATGCAATTGTATGCTCGGGATACCCTAAGAAAACACAATCGACTGTTTTAGGTCCTATTTTAGTTTTCTTGGGAAGAGGAATGGCCACCTTGGCCAAACACCCCCACACTTTAAAGTATGCATATGAAGGTTGTTTACCATTCCACAATTCATAAGGAGTTTTATCAGATTTTTTAAAATGGAACTCGGTTCAAAATATAGCAAGCAGAGAGGATAGCTTCCCCCACAAGTTCGAAGATAACCTCGAACTTGTCAACATAGCATTTACCATATCTATGAGTGTTCTATTTTTTCTTTCAAATTTTACACCATTCGATTCTCGGTGAATATGGTGCAGCTTGTTTCATGAATGATTCCATTATGTTTACAAAACTCACCTATGGGTATCACATACTCACCGCCACTGGTCCACCTAAGAGTTTTAATTTTAACTCCTTTTTGGTTTTCTACTTCAATTTTATAAAATTTGAAGGCCTCTAAGGCTTCATCTTTACTTCGAGAAGATGAACCCGACAATAACGTGAGTAATCATCTATAAAAGTGATGTACCATTTTTTACCACCTCTTGTTGGTGTTGATTTCAAATCTCCTAAATCAAATGTATTAGTTCCAAAGGAACTGTTTTACGTTCAATACTTTTATTAAACTACTTATATATTTAGATTCAACATGATTTCACATCTTTGATTTTTATCAAAGTTTATTTTTGGTATGCAACCTAAATTAGCAAGTCTTTCTAGAGATTTGAGATTAACATGTCCAAGTCTATCATGCCAAACATGTGAAGAGTCACAAACATAAGCGAGAAGAAGATGCATTAACATTCAATTTCAAATCGAGATACACTAAGCTTAATCATGTTATCGGTAACATAACCTTTTCTTACGAATTCACCATGCTTAGAAATAACAACGATTAGATTCAAAGAACAATCTTAAAACCTTTTCCTAGTAAGATGGTTTTTGAGATAAGGTTTTTGCATATGTCCGGGACGTAAAATACGTCATTCAATGCGAGAGTTTTTCCCGAAGTTAGCTTCAGTTCACCTTGCTTTCCCCACCACTTTCGCGGTGGAAGAGTTTCCCATGAACAATTTCTCATCATCTCCTACTATGACATAGGAGGAGAAAGCATTTCTGAATTCTGACATGCTTGGTGGCTCCAGAATCAAGCCACCAGTCTCTCACATTAGTCACACTAAAGACAAGGTCGATTTCAGACACCATGCCAGTGAAATATCCAATCATCTACTATGTTTGCCTTATTTTTCTGTTTTGGATCATATTTGTTCTTTTTAGGGGCCTTCCCCAGTCTTTTATCCATATGTCCAAAGTTTACCACAATTAAAACAGTCGCCTTTGATGGTGTGCTTAGTGACACCACCCCTAGGCTTAAAATTATTACCTTTGGGTTTTCGACGTCTATTACGTCTATTACCCATTTTGCTGGATTCTCCGGACTTTTCTTTGAAGCATCTTTATCATCCAGAACATGTGCTTTGTTGGGCATGTTTTTGCTCAGCATCATGCTCTTGTCCTTGCTGCACATGAGCTCCTCAACCTGGATCTTTTTGCCAAGCTCCACCATGGTGATTTCACGAGTCTTGTGTCGCAGCCTCCTCTTGTATTCTCTCCATGAGGGTGGAATCTTTTCAATCACAGCCGATACTTGTAGAGCTTCATCAAAAGTAATGCCTTCAGCAAGAATCTCGCTGATGAGGAGTTGAAGTTCGACGAACTGTTCTACCACGGGATTTTCGTCAGTCATGTTGTATTCCAAGAACTTAGCCATAAAGAACTTCTTACTACCAAGGCTTTCAAGATGATATTTTTCTTCAAGAGCTTCCATAAGTCAAAAGCATTAAAATTTTCTTTTGCATTATAGAAGTCGTACAAAGAGTCATCAAGACAGTTAAGAATATGATTCTTGCACGAGTAATTCTTCCTATTCCACCTTTCCAGTTTATCTTCATTACAACGGTGATGAAGTCTTCTGGAGGGTCTATTTAAAGCAAGTCCATCTAACCTTTGGTCGTTTAGGAAGAATAACATTTTAGACTGCCATCTCTTAGAGTCCTTACCACTGAACTTTGGTGGTCTTTCTACGGTATTTTTTCCCATGTTCTTACAGCAATTACAATATCACAATCTTACAATATTACAATAAGGAAAATATTACCTTTAGATTGTTGGAACTAAATTACAATAAGCGTATGCAACTGAGAAATAATACTTAGATTACACTGATAATAGTAACAAACAACTCAAAAAACATGAGAAAAATTCTTAACACTCACCGCCGTGTTATTGTTATACCGAGATGCACCGATGATAGTATCAAAAACTTAGTAGAGGCACGTATGAGATACGCTGAGCTAAAGGTAATATTGCCCGCTTACTCCTCTGAGATGCTATAGCAATTAACAAATTACCTCCAGGATACAACTTATTGGTTCTCCTATATGTGTAGCATACACAGAGAGAACCCTTAGAACTTGGCAGCAAAATGAAAAACAAAAACACAAATCGAAACTACAACCAGTTTCAGATAAATATAAAAACTAATTTATGTTTCTATAAACTATGATGTTTCTGTGAACTAATATTAAGTAAACAAAATTTCCGTAAACAAAGAAGTAGTTATACAAAATTATGTTTCTGTAAACTACAACTTGTTTCAGATAAGAATTTGATTTTATGTTTCTGTAAACTTATAAAATTGTTTCTGAAAGCATAAGAGTAGAAGAAGAAATTTCAGAAGATAAGAGTTCTGAAAGGTATATGTTAAAAATGAAATTCTTCTCTCGTATTTATAGGTGGAAAAACTGAACGTTCGGATAAGAATCCAATGCACGACAAGATCCGTAAAATCCACGTCTCGAACGTTACAAAAGTTAAGGTAAAAGCAGAAGTGAAAAGCATAGTGTACACGCGTTCAAAATTTTGAGATTCTCTTCGAGGCACAGGTGTCAAATGCACCGTGTGACACGCGTGAATGAAGATGCTTCTAGAGGCTGTCGGAAATCCCAAACCGAGAAGGCAAAGAATAAAATTCTTTACATGTGTGGGAGAAACGTGTGGAAAACATTTCAGTAAAAAGAAAGGATGGGTCGGATACACCCACGCCCACGCCAACGCCCGAGCGAGCGTGCTTCTGTGCGAAGCACCGCGTGAACGGGAAAGGCAATAAGAAATGCAATAATGGAATGGCAACCTTTCCATAGTCTAGGGCTTTCCCCATACACAAAGGTCTAAAGACCCAAAGGGCCATGCCCTTAAGGCTAAACCAATGGTATTTAAGTCTAAAACTCTAAGTGTTTTAGTCTATATGGGACTAATGTTTTATTCATTCACATGAAAAAACATCTAGGGAGCAATAGGTCTTGGGATCAAAACATGGTCCATGCATTTTTTTGATTAAAACAAAACATTGTTTTTTCTAACAATTTACAACTAAGATTTTATGTGTGATTGACTCTTTGGGGTAATGATGATGGAACATCAAAATTTTCTTCAAAATCAAAACTTAAAACTCCCTCAGTATCTTTTGTTATTGATTTATGCAGTTAAATCATAATTATTAGAGTTTTTTCCTCTGTAATCCGCCGACGTACTCGCATTTTTTCTGTCGGGTACTGATACAAGATCCACATCCACCAATTCACTGCTTCCAGGATTTTGGGGCTAAACTGCTGAAACCCGGAGAAGTCTTGTATCATATAAAGGTTAATTACTAATAAGAAAAAATATGTCTTTTGGGTATTGCGAGTGTTGTATGAAGTTCCAGGATAAGACGAAAAAGTATTACCATGGAGTAATTCCAACAATCATTTTGCAAACTATTTTCTACTAGTACACCGTTGCCACGGTGGGGTGGGCCGACCGAAGAAAAACATAACTTCGCTCTAATGGGACTCCACTAAGTGGATGCCTGTACCATAATTTCGCGCTGGTGCCGGATATCCTAAAAGCTAACTAATCCCAACCACTATACTAACCCATCAAAAAAAAAAAAAAAACTGAACCAAACCGAACCGAACCACCATATTTTATTGTCTGCAAATTGATGTGCATACTAACAAATGATGAAATAATTGAGGTTTTGATATTAAATGATTGTCTGCATAGGTGAGGTTTTTTTTTGGCCAAAGTCACTTATGTATAAATTGAATTCATGAACTGTGGAGTCTGGTCAATGCCCAGCTGGGTCTCACTCCACGTGTTCTTATTCGGTAATGGCTTTTGAACACGTGTTTAACCTATCTCTAAGAAAACAGGGCGGTGCTATTCTCCTCTATTTTGCATTTTTTTCAATCAAAGAAAACTCTCGGAATCTGGATTTTCTCGCTTACGAGTTTAAATACAAGATATGCCCCCCTTTGTTGTTGTGCGAAACTGGCACCAATAGGTAGGGATTTAGGCGACACTTTATTAAGAAAAAACGTTCCTCTATGTCTTGTATTTAATGAGTTAAAAGGTCTTAGCAATCGGATTTATCGTTTAGGAGATCTGTTCTCGAAACTAGCTGGCTCGAGCTGAAATCTGTAGCTACGCAGTTTTGTGACCTAGTTTGCGCATACTTTTGATTAACCATTTGAACTCTGAATCTAGATTTTTAAAGTGCGTTTGGAAGGTGGTTGTTTCGTCTTTCTAAGATGGGGTCAAACTCTTAATTTCGACTCCTAAAGAGGTCTGGAGAGCCTCGACAAACTGGGTAAATACATTGGCTAACTGAAGTTAACTTTGACTAACAGTTTGACTAGTGACGTCGTTGACTAACGGGGTCAACGACCCAAACTCAAAAACGGACAAACTTACGATCCAAACTCAAAGACATACCAAAACTTACGACCCAAATACTAATTAACCCTCAGCAAAATGGGTTTGATTGTGTGGTTACCATGTCGAGAAGGTACAGATTCAATGTTGTTGCAGTTAAGAAGATTGGATCTGAGTGCAACTAGTGCGGTGGTGCTGAAGGTGTATTGGTGATGTTGGTTAGAGATGGTTGCGACGGCGGCGGAGGTGCTGGTGGGTGAAGTAATGAGATGTGTTGTTCGAGATGGTGGAGTAGCTGCTATTATTTGTTTAGGTACTGGCGATGATGGCGATTATGGCGGTGGACAGTGTGACAGTGGAGTTGTGGTTGTGGTGATGGTGGTGCTGGTGCGGCGAGGTGGAGGTGGTGTTGTGGTTGGGACAATGGTGTTGTTGTGGTGTTAGGGAAGAAATGAGGTGATGTATGGTGTTGGAGCTTCTGTTGGCTGTGATGAAGCCGATAATGGTAGCGGCGGTGAAGGTAAATATGGTATTAGGTGGAGGAGTAATCTGTGACGGTGGGAACTAAACCGAACAGAACTGAATAGAAAAGAAAGACATGCGGGGAGGGATAAATTTGTCCGTAAAAAAAGTAACCAAAATAATTTGTGTGACAGGAATCTTTTTGGAATATTCCTTTCCAATCTTTTTGTGAAATTGGAAATTTTCGTTACTCTTCAATTGACAAAAAAGTGGCCATAAAAGGGACTACCTCCCTACGGGCCCTCCGGTCGGTCGGCCCAATAATGGTAAAAATGTTCTTATGGTCTAATCAACTAGTTAATATAATAAATAAAGTGTTAATAGTTATATTATATTAGTGAGATTAAAATTGTAGAGTAGAGTTATAGATTGTAATGTGTGATATTTTATATCATGTTTTTTTTTTTAACTGAAAGTCGGCTAGGAATTTGAGGAATATCTAGTTGATTTTGGGAAAATTCGAATAACTAGACCAAAATCGATAAGGAAAAGGAAGAACACCCGGTTAATTTTGAAAATCAAACTTGATGCAAGATTTAATCTTGTTAATTGTGGATATAGTGTTATTCAGTTTCGACCTACCTGATTTTGATGGTGTTACATATGCCTGAAAGATAATCACAATCAGCTACCTAAGTTTTGATTAAAAAATGATGGTTTATGATGTTGTTCATATGTGACAAACATAGTCATTATCGGCCAGGTTTTTGATTTTTTGACCTAACTGAATCTGGATAAAGATTTGGAATAGAGCTCTGCCATGCACCTGGCTAGGAACCTTTGACGCTATCTGCCCTCCGTAATGGAAAATAATATGTTTAAAACAAATTAAAATGATTTAGTAATTTTGAAGTAGAAATTGACGGGTAGAGTGGCTGAGAGCATGGCGGTGTTGGAAGCTATCCAATGTGTTAGAAGTAAAAGCCTAGAAATATCAACATAATGAGTAATCCAAAAATTGTCATCTATTACTTGCAAAATAAAAACAACCAAACTAGTTGGTTTAGTAACATCGTCTTGGATAATTGTGTTATGTTATTGAACCATTTTTCACTTGTCAAAGTTGGTTACATTAGTAGGTATTTAAATTCATTAGTTGATAATACATCCAAGTTCTCTAGAAGATGTGTCAGGTGGATGGATGTATATTATCCTTCCTTCATTCACCATTCGTTATGTAATTTGTTTCATCTTTTTTAATGTAATAATTTTATCAACAAAAATAAAAGATTTGTAAAGTGGAAAACAAAATTAAGGATATATATTTTTTTAAAGGAGTAACTTCTTGGTCATTTACTAATCCTAGGAGATTGAATTTTTCAAAGGATCAGTAGAACGAATTTATCCAAAGGAGTTTATAAGAAAAATCTTATTCAAATCTTCGCATCTTCAAATTTTCTAATACCAAGTTCCTTTATTTTCTTTTAACAATACATTTTTTTTTGCTAAACAAAGAATTATATTAAAACCAAAGAGAATTACAAAAAATTTAGCTCATTGAGCCCACAAAAAAAGGCCTAAAGAAGAAATAAAAGAAATTGCAAGATTACAAAAGCCTAAAAGCCCATTTGCCTTTTAACAGAATCTTAACAAAATCTATAGTAAGTTTTGTGAGGCCATTCCATGCTGTTAAGGAATTCTGGTCTAGTAAGGAAAATTCTCTTCTCACCTCTTGCTAGGTTAGTTCCTTTTTTTGCTAGACTATCTGCAGAGACATTTACTTCCCTGTAGCTATGGATGAAAGACCATGATGAAAGATTAGAGAAGATTATCTCCCATCTCTGAATTGCAAACCAAGGGACCTTTCCTTGTTGAAAAGCAAAAATTGCTGCACTTGAGTCAGTTCTGATCCATATATCTCTATGACCCTTACTCATTTCCCATTCACCAACATTCAAAATGGCTAAAATTTCTGCATAGAAATTAGTTGAAATCCCCAAACCACCTGAAACAGCACACAAGAACTCACCAGAATTTGATCTGCTAATAGAGCCATATCCAGAGGGGCTAGGATTTCCTTTAGAGGCACCATCACAGCAAAGAAGAACTTTATTTGGAGGGGGAAATTGAAAATAGACTTCTTTTACTGTAGTACCTTTCACTCTTCTACACTTAAGCTCAAAAGCTTTTAGAACTTGAAGATCATAAGTATTATTCCACATTGTTGATTTCATTCTAATTTCACTCTCTTTTGTAAACTTCAGAACCTTATTTTTATTCACTTCCATAGAGAAACTTTCTTCTTCATAGATAATTTTATTTCTAGTAAACCAAAGTTCTCTCATTAGACAGAAATATGCAATTCTCCTCTTTTAACGATACATACTCATCATTAGTATATACAAAATTTCACTTAGGTATGATTGTTGAATACAAGGTTCTTATATTATGAATTCCCATTCTTCTTGTACCTTTATTTTTCAGAATTTAAATTTGAAAATAAGTCATTTGATTGCGAATCATTAGTGGGTTAAGCCTGAAGAATTTCTAGAATCTTTTGATATTTCTGATTTACCCGTTATTCATAATGGTGATGACAAAATGATATAGGGTGGTGCTCAAAATGGGATTTCCCCTCCGTCAAAAGTGATATTAATACTGTTAGAGTTCATCATATTAAAGTTCACTAGTATAAAAAGATTTGGAAACCTTATATACATCCTTCTACTTCTAGTAATGCGTAACTGAAGAAAATTTGAGTAAAAGAGGTTTTAGTTCTGGTTTCAAGATGCTATATCTTCCACAAAATACTAGGATTATATGAAGATGATACTCTAGCATTGTGAGTTCAGTATTTCAATATTGAATTGGATTGGAATTATTTTTTCTTTTCATAATCCTTCTTCATTTACTGATATTCTCTCAATATGCAAAAACAAGAGCCCAGTATAGTGAAAAAATTCTGGTTTGTGGCTGCTTTCAATATTATGGTTGATCTCTGGTTTCCAAGAAACTGAACTTACTAGATGGAATTGATTCTAATGAGAAGAGATTATAAGAAGAAATATTTATTCACACTGTCCATGCCTGTGAAATTAGATTTAAAGGTACAATGTAAAGTTCTTGTTATGATATGCATATTTTGAATACGTTTGACGTGGCTAGTAAAAGAGTTAGGATTACAAGAATTATGGATTTCTATTTCCACCTACTAGATGACAATACAACTTTATTATCCTATGATAGAGCATGTAGGGGGAATCCTGGTATGTCAGGTTATGGTTTTGTTGTAAGAAATCATACTAGAGATTTTTGTTATGCACAGTCTGGTGGAATGGGTATTGCCAAAAAATTCATTGCTGATATTTATTCCAGTATATAAAAGGATTAGGATGTGCTATTGATAACCATAAAAATAGGGTGATTCTTCAATCTGATTACTTAGCTGCTTTGTGCGCTTTTGTGAAGAAGATTATTACTTAGTGTTCCTAATCAATATGGAAGAATAAGTAATAAGAGAAATCATCTTCACAATGAATTTATTTGTTAGTGCAAAGAATGACACAGAGAAATGAAAAATAATATAAAATTGGGAAAACTGATTAATGTTTCAGATTAACTGACACATACAGTATTTGAGAGAGATGGAGAGGGAGGGAGGGAAGGAGAGAGAGATGGAATAGCTTCACTGGAAAGAAATATCAAGTCAAGTCAATAGACCAACCTTGACTGACATAATATTTCTAACACACCCCTGCAAACTGATACAAGCAGACTGTGAAGTTTGAAAATAAAACACAAAGCTCAAAAGAGCAACACCCCTGCAAGCAGGAAACGGTGTGCAAAGAAACAAACATCCTCTCTAAAAAAACACTAAGTAACTGGACATCCAGTAGGAGATGAATTATCTTGAGTAAGTAGGAAAACACAATCCCTTGGCTAATAAATCAACTAACTGGTCTTCACTGGAAACATGAGAAATAATAAGAAATCCAGAATCCACCATCCCTCTAATAGTATGATATTCAATCTCTATATGCTTTTTCCTAGCATGAAAAACAGGGTTCACATAGAGAGATATAACAATGGTATTATGACAATACATTTGAAAAGGTAATTGAAGAGTAACATGTAAATCCTTTAGCACATAAGAGACCCATTGAAGTTCAGCTGCTGCTAAAGATAATGCCTTGTATATAGCCTCATTAGATGACTTAGAAATAGTGGGTTTCTTTTTAGAAGACCAAGATATCAGAGATGAACCTGAGAAAAAAACATATCTATTAGTAGATATTCTAGTGTCAGGACATCCAACCCAATCGGATTCAGTGTATTCTTTTAGTAAAGTCAAGCCACCAGACTGAATAGTTAAACCTTGACCAATTAATAATGCCTTTTATTAAGTACCTGAGAATCACTTTGACAAGAAGCAGAAGAAAATTTGTAGGAGCACGCATGAATTTACTGACATATTTAACTCCAAAACAGATGTCAGGTCTAGTATGAGTAAGATATTATAATCCTCCTATAATATTTCTAAATGCAAGTGGATCAACTAATAAGGTACCATCATGAATAGAATCTCTACGTGTCTTGGAAATTAGTGTATCACATGTACTTATTTTGAGACAAGACTAAAGAATCATAATACCTAACAGCCTCAATTCCAAGAAAATAACTTAGATTTCCTAAATCTTTCATAGCAAACTCAGACTTGAGAGAAGCAATCAACTTAGTCATCAAACACTCAGAACTGCCAGTTACAATAATTTTATCCACATACAAAAGTAATACTAATATATCTGAAGTAGTATGAAGAATAAACATAGAGTGATCATTCACAAATTTGACAAACCCATCAGATAGCAAAAAGGCACTAAATTTGTCAAACCATCTTGGGGGTTGTTGCATGTATACATTCTCATTTAAGTCCCTATGTATAAAAGAATTGGATACGTATAATTGTTTGATGTGCCAATTTGAAGTAGCAACAGATTGAGAACAATCTTGATAGTGGTAGACTTAACTATAGGACTAATATATAGTTTCCGTATAATAAATACCATTTAGCTGATGAAACCCTTTAGCAACTAGCCTAGATTTATATCTAACCACCGTACCATCTTCTTTGAGTTTAACTCAATAGACCCATTTACAATCTAGAATATTCATGTCAGGAGTAGGTTGAATTAGATACCATGTATCATTATTATCCAAAGAAACTTTCTTTTCTTTCATAGAAACCAACCATTTTGGATCTTTTGCAGCATCCTTAAAAGTTTTAGGGTTAGGGTGACTAGTAAGAAAAGAAGTAAAAACATAACAGATAGGATGTTTCACAGACACACAAGCAACATGACCAGGAAATTGTTTTGCTTTTGAAATTTCATGACTGGATCTTGTAATAATAGAACTAGAAGGAGATGAGACAGAAATGGAAGAGCACTCTTCAATGAGACTCAAATATGCAATTAAAGGTGAAAAATAAAATTGAGACTCATTAAAGATGACATTCCTGGAGATATGTGTTTTTCAATAAAAAAACATTTGACAGATTTGGGTGATAGCATATCAGTTCTTAAATGACCTAAGAAAGGATAACATACAGAACGAAAGACTTTCAAGGAAGAGTAATCTGGAACAAAATTGAATAAAACTTCAAAAGAAGATTTATAATGCAATATTTTGGTAGGAGTAAGATTAATAAGATAAGAAGCTGTGCTAAAGGCATCAAACCAAAATTCTTTAGGACAAGAAGTTTTGAACAAGAGAGAATTTTCCATTTGTATTATATGTCGGCGCTTGCGTTCAACAAGACCATTTTGTTCAGGAGTTTTAGGACATGAAATTTTGATTTAAATACCATAAGACACAAGAAAAGACATGAAACGACCTTTGACTAATTCAGATGCACCATCAGTTTGAAAAGAAATAATTTTGGAGGAGAATAAATTTTCAGTGAGATTTTTTAAAATGTGAAAAACAATGAGTAGCACCAGACTTTAGTTGCATTGGATATACCCATCTGAATCTACTAAAATCATCAATAAACACAATGTAATGCTTATATCCTAAAAGAGAAGAAAAATAAGCAAGACCCATACATCATAGTGTATGAGTGTAAGAGGAACACGCGATTAAGCATAAACGAAGGAAAAGGTAATCTCTTGCTTTTAGCAAGTTTACAAGAATCACACAAAGATGTTGAAGAATATGCATTTAGAACAATATGATGTGAGTTATGTAAAAGTTGGACAATTTTGTGAGAGGGATGACCTAACCTATCATGCGACACATCATGAGAAGTAGATAAAGTGGATGCCAGAGAAAAATGAGGAGTAGAAAGAAGAGACAAGTCTGATATAGGATATAAATTATTTTCCATAGCACCCTGAGCCAAAAGTGTATCATGTTCTAGATACCTAACTTCATAACCATAAGGATAAAATTTGAAATAAATTTTTTTATCTCTAGTAAGTCTAGCAACAGACAGAAAATTATGCTTCATTTCAGTAACATGCAAGACATTCTTTAGTGTGAAAGAAGCAGTGGGTGTGTCAAAATAGAAGAACCAGTTGAAGATATTGGTAGTGACTTACCATTTCCAACAATTACTTTCTCCTTGCCAGCATAAGGAGAAGCATGTTGTAATAAATTGTGATCTCTTGTCATGTGTGTAGTATCCCCAGAGTCTGAAAGCCAAGTAGAACCAGAAGCACCAGAACTAGAAGAAGGTTCACATACTGCAGCGGTACTCATATTCATACAAGAAAAAGCTTAATTCAAAGTAGACACATTTACATGAGAATTTATATGTTGAAAATCATCTTCCTCAAAAGCAACATGATCAGAATGATAATTTTTTTGCTTCTTGTCTGGAGCATATCTTTAATAACACCTATTTTCAAAATGAGCAAATCTTCTACATATTTGACATTCAACCTTAGAGTAATCAATTGGAGGTATTGTACCACCAAAATTAGTAGAACCACTCATATTTGTAAAACTACCAGAATAACCACCATTATGACCACCTTGGGAAGAAAAAAAACCAATTTGATATTGACTATTCATACAGTTGTTAGAATTACATTTAGGTTTTCCTTTATCACCTCCACCAAAGTGATTACCATTTCTACTATAAAAGGCAGAGGGATGTTGTGGATCAAAAACTGTGGAGATATCATGTTCTTGATATAAAATAACCGCTGCTCATGATTCAATAACATGGTTTTAATTCATCAAACGCAAAAGGTGTTTTCTATTGTTGGCATATATAACAAAATTAATACATGATCTTCCCAGATCATTAAGAACATACATAGTGAGATCATTTTCATTGGCCTTTTAACCAATAGCCGCAAGAGAATAATCAAGAGATTTAATTTTTTGCAAATAAACAAGAATTGATAAGTTTCCTTTACGAATACCACTTAACTGATTGCGAAACATGCATATTCCCGTGAGCTGTAAACTGATTTATGAAACTGGTTTCCAAGGATAACCATATCTCATGAGCCTAAGAAATACCAAGTACGTCACCAGGGACAGTATCAGTAAAGGTGGTTTTGAAACAACTTGTAACAAACCGATCAACCTTATGCCAATAGATCCATATAGGATTAGGAACAACAGATCCATCAACAAATATCTCTTTAGGTGGTTCATGAATCTCACCATTAACATAACCAAAAAAATCGTTGGAGATTAAAATAGACTTAAACTGATCTCTCCAAAGAAGGTAATTATCAGGACCTAGTTTTACAGGAAAATATTTTAGAGATATTCGTAAATGGTAGAGAAAATTATAGAGGAGGATCAGATTGATTTGCAGTGTAAGAATTTGATATTGATCCCCATGGATTGAGTGAGATTGTTGGATTGATTGTTGTGTAACATGCTTCTAGTAATCTCCATCGAAGAATATAATCAAAAAACAAAAAAGAGGAATGATGAAAAACAGATCTGAGGTCAAAAAATCATGAACCCTAAGAAAAATGTTTAATTGATTATTGAAACTGATATTGAATTTATGAAAAAAAATGATAATGAATCAATTGAAAAATGTTTAATTGATTAAAGATATTGAATTGGATGTTGAATCAATGTTTATGAAATATTGAATTAGGATCGACTTTAGAATTTGATACCATGTAAAGAATGGCATAGAGAAATGAAAAACAACAAATCAGGTAAATTATATTAATATTTTAGATTAACTAACATAGACAGTTATAGACAATATTTAAAAGAGATAAGAAAAGACGGCTAGAACAACTGTATTAGACAGAAAGATCAAGTCAAGTTAATAGACTCACCTTGAATAACACAATATTTCTAACAGTTAGGATCATACCCTCACCTTTTCCGATAGATCGCTCGATTTAGCTATGATGGAATTAGGCCTGCACAGGAAACCGGCTGGGTCGAGCAACTGGGCCGAAACCTCCTGAACCGGAGCCGAACCGAGTCGTACTGAAAATCCAATTGCCGATAATGGTATTGGAAATCATAACCATTGGATCTTCGGCTCGGTGCACGGTAGAAGTAAAAGGCCGTCCGAGACGATCCAAAAAATCCCGAGACTATCGATGTAACCTACCTAATCCTAGTCGTCCACTCAAGATATATATGCCTAACCCTAATAAAAAACTCTCACTTTCACTCTTATTTCTTCCCTTCCTTCTTCAGTCTCTGCAAACACAACCTCCACCAACACCACAATCACCAAATTCAACACCACCACCTTTCTTCTTCTTCTTCTTCTTCTTCGTTTCTTCTTTTTTTCCTTTGTTATTACGTTTTCTTCTTTCTCGCCCTTTTCAACCTACACGAAATCACTGACGGTACCTGTAAATCTAAAGCACCACCATCACTTCCATATGCTAGACTACATCAGCACCATCAGTACCACCTTCTAAAAAACCATTGCCAGCAGCACCACCTTTCGACGGGTGAATTAGGTTGAAGATTGATCATGTTTTATAGGGTTTGATTTGTTTGGAGACTATTAGAATTTTAGGGTTCCTTAAAAAATTGGGTTTCTTAAATTGGCTTCAAAGAAGCTAATCTCTTTAAGCGATTAGTTTCCCTTCTCTTTATATATCTCAATTGCAAGTTTGTAATACTAATCAGAGCTCATGTAATTGTTAATTATTATTATTTTCATATCTGAAACCCTAGATTTTTCTTGCTTAATCCGTTGATTTTAACAGTAACTGCTCCTAAACTAATGTTCTTGATGACTATTATGAATGATTGAAGTTAATTTTGTTTGTGAAAACATACTTTTCTTGTTCTTGTAAAATAATCTGATTGATACTTACTGTGAAATTATTAGTTTGTATTGAATTGTTAAAAACCGATGGAAAAACCTTAAGCGATCGAGCTGAGTCGGACCGGTTTAAAACCGAACCGAAGATTGGTCGGCTCGGCCACGGTTTCAATTTGAAAACCGGACAAAGGTCGGCTCGGTGGACGGTTTTGACCAAAAACCGGGCCGACCGGCCGATGTGCAGGCCTAGATGGAATTTCCCTTCCTATCGTATCTCAGTTTTTCCTGATTTTTTGAAGGCAGTTTTTGGGTATACCAAAAACATTTTGGGCATACCAAGTAAGACAAAATAGGAGTGTAAATAGCAATATTAGAAGCCCCTTAACCAATTTTTTTTGGTAATGGCAAATATGCCCTTTTAGGATTAGTGTTAATAGTAATGATTAGGTAAAATAAATCGATTAGTGATTAGTTTTAAGATTACTTGCCACTATCCCAGGGGGTTTGGGGGGGTAGCCCTCTCTGTTGAATTTTTTCCCGGTTTTGATCTTCGTAATGTTGATTTTTTTTCCAACATATCTTATGTTTAATCTCGCTTTGTAGGTTAAAATCATCAAAAGTTTGTGTTTTTTCACTAAGGTTTTAGCGAGTTTGGATGAATAGTTTGCTTAGTGGAAGTGTTGATTAAGAGCCGAACCTACCTAGTTCTACTCGTTTGAATTGTCCAAATGGCTAACCCTACACCGAACCTTGTCTGGAAGAAAAAATGTTTAGGGTTCGAAACATATTTAGAAAATTCGTAAGCGCCAACTGTTGGAAACACATTGTTCCTATTATTTGAATAAGTAGAATATAAGTGAACCCGATCATGTACATTCCTGGGTTAATAATTTTGTATTGGTTCTAAGACATATTATGATTATCGAATACGCCGAACCCTACGCATCTCTTTTCATGACTAGGTTCTAGCTTGAAATCGCATGAAATTTCAAGACGAATTGTTCATATACACTTACAGAAGATTTTGTGAAGAACGTTCGGCTAAAAACACAACTTAATTGTGAGCTAGAATCTTATAAATGCACTAGGTTCGTGACAGATATTATGATTATCGTACATGTCAACCTAACCATTAATTTTTCTTTAGAGCATCTAAAAATGTTCTACAGACATATTATGATTATCGTACAAGCCGAACCTAACCATTAAGGGTAAGGACATATTAGTAATTTAAATTGTTTGAGGATATATAAGTAATTACACTACCCCTTATTTTTCCACCCTGGGTGGAATTTTTTTTTTGTATGCCCAAAAACTGCCTTCGATATTTTTATCTTTTTTTTTGGTGTATTTTGGGCTTTAAGTTTTCTAATGGGCTTGTTGCTCTAGCGTTTCTTTTCTGGGCTTTTATCCTTTTGTCTTAATTTTTAATAAACTGTTTTGTTTTATTAAAAAACAAAAAATTCCCATGGACTACTCCCCTGATCTCAGTGAACAGAATCCTTGCAGCCCTCTAGATAACGGTTCTAAGCGAACGGCAGATACAAAGTGAACACATATGTCCGCAATTCAGTAACCAGCTTCCAAACACTTAACATATGTCCGCAGCACCATCATTTCAAGCAACATACATTTTCTCCTTTCCTCTGATTCTTGCTCCCTTTTCCCTACCGGATTTACTTGAATAACAACCATTAGAATCTACCAGATGGCAAATTTACAAATATTTATAATCATGGCAAACATGAATTTATTCCCATGACTATAAGTCTCAGCTTTCCTTTACACAGTGAAGAACTAAGAAAAATTTAACCACTTGTGCTTCAGGACAAATCTAGCAACCCCTTGAAAACAAAATTGTGCTTCAGGACAAATCAAGCATCCCCTTAGAAAAATTGCAACACCCAATTACTCATGTTCCCATTGTCCATGTCCTGTCATCTCGAGCAGAACGTTTTCTATTAGTTTCGTGTAAAACGTTGCAAGGTTTGAAACTTCTTTCTCTCTTGCCAAATCGCTCTTGACCATCGATTTTGCTACGTGTCGAATCGATATACAATGTGTTGTGACGGTGAGTACACGGTCTCTGGAATATGCGGAGAGCCTAATCTTGATTTTTTGCTCACACTCCCCTATTTAAAGAGATCCATCTTTCCTTCTCTAAAACACACCAATTCAATCCCAAATAAGCTCATTTGATCAACAACCATGTCCCTCTCTCATTTGTATACCACACCCATTTCCTCTTCATTCACCTCCAACAATCCTCTTCGAAGTACTTCCACCAAAACTACCAGCAGCCCATCAGTTCATCTTTCAAACCGTACCCACTACATCTCATGTGAACAAAACAAACAAACCAACAAAGAAAGCAATGCAAATCATAATGTCATTGATAGAAGAAATGTCCTCTTAGGGTTAGGAGGATTATATGGTGCCACCGGTTCTGCTATAGGTGCTCCGTTCACGCCTCCTGACTTAACCAAGTGTCATAAAGCAACGGACGACGATGTTAACCCGAAAGAGGTGGACTGTTGTCCACCTGATTACGGTAAAGCCAAAATAGTTGACTTCACACCGCCTTCTGTTAATGATCCATTACGAGTTCGGAAGGCAGCCCACAAATACAATCCAGATGATATTGCGAAATTTGAAGCAGCTATTGCTAAGATGAAGGCTTTACCAGCAAATCATCCATGGAATTACTATCAACAAGCTACCATTCATTGTACTTACTGCAATGGTGCCTTTGATCAGTTGAACACTAAAAACTTGCTTCAAATTCATGAAAGTTGGTTTTTCCTTCCATGGCATCGTTACTATATATACTTCTGGGAGAAAATCCTCGGGAAACTTATCGGCGATGATACTTTCGCTATCCCTTTCTGGAACTGGGATACTCCTAAAGGAATGTACATGCCCTCCATGTACTTAAATGAGAAATCACCTTTATTCGATGACACTCGTGACAAACGTCACTACACGTCGGTGATCGATTACAAATATACTTATACAAACCCTAATCCCACTGACGTCGATGCGGTGGTTACTACTAATTTGGCTGAGCTAGACAGTATATTCAAAGAAACGTTACAATTGCCAGCACTCTTTATGGGGAAAGCATTAAGAGCGGGAGAAAAGCCTACACCAGCTCCAGGGAGGTGTGAAAGTTTGCACAATGTTGCGCATATGTGGGCTGGACCTCCTGATAAACCTCACTGGAATATGGGAAATTTCCACACTGCTGCTCGTGACACGTTGTTCTTTGCTCACCATGGTAACGTCGATCGGATGTGGGATATCTACAGTAAGTTCCGTGGACAGAAAGTTGAATTCAGAGATCCTGACTGGCTCGACTCATCTTTCATCTTCTACGATGAGAATGAACAACTCGTCAAGTGCAAGGTGTGAATCTCTTTCTCGCTCTCTTTGTCTGGCTCTTTATCTTGTTTGAAACAGGGACGGAAGAAAATATTTTATCTTCGAAAGATGCGGCATTTAGATCATACGCGGATATTCCGTGGCCTTATCCCCAGAAATTTAAAATTGTCACTGTTTTTTGTCGTCACAGTTTTAAGAGTAAAATTCGTCGGGTTTAAACTTGACAATGCTCATATATATACTTTTTTTACGTACATGTACAGGTAAGGAATTGTCTAACTCCAGAAAGCCTACGGTACAGTTATAATCCTGAACCACTTGCATGGACAACCATTCGTAGAAAGTACAAGAAACTGAGAAACGAAGCAAAGAAGAGGAGCGAAGGTGATTCATTGAAACTAACCCCCGTTTCCGGGTTTGGATCTCAACCACGGCCATTAACAGAACCAATACGAGTATTAGTACAAAGGCCAAAGACTTCAAGGAGTAAAGATGAGAAAGCAGATGCAGTAGAAATTTTGGTAATAGACGGAATCAACGTTGTAGGTGGATCAACAGCAAGGTTTGATGTTTATGTAACTAAATCCCTTGAAGGATTAGTCGGGCCAGACAATGGCGAATTAGCTGGTAGTTTTGTGCAAATTTCTAAAGCTCATCAGAAATCATCAGCAGGTAAAGACTCGAGTTTGGAATTGGGTATTAGTACTCTACTGGAAGAAATTGAAGCGGACGGTGAAAAGGAATTGGTTGTAAGTTTGATTCCTCGAAATGGTGATGTTGTTGTCAGTGGAGTTCGCATCGAATTATTCAAGGTTGATGATGATGAAATATGAATGATTCAATGAAGAAGATCAATCATCGGCTTTGTCCTTGGTACTATTTTAGTAGTTTTTGAGTTATGCCTTGAATAAGCATGCATGCTGCAGTTGTGGAGGACCATCATGCTGCAGTTGCAATGGACCATCTTCAATTGGCTGTTTGTGCCTTAGATTTCTCAATTGATGGCATAGACCTGTACTGGTGCTGGTCAATTGTTTTAGCTATAATTGTGTGGTTCTTTTGTCTCTGTCTTTGTATTATTTCTGGCTTATGGCGCCTTATGATAATGAATTTGAACCTTTTGTTAGAAATTCCAAAAAGGTACACAAATCACATGGTAATGGTACATGTCTGATTGCTGAAAAACATGCTCAAGCTAGTACCATTTGATGGCAACAGTCCACCTCTTTCGGGAAAATCTGCATAGCATATCACAAAATATTCACAAAGCCAAAAGGCCTAACAGATCAAATAAAAACAATAAAAGCCCAATTGCTACAAACTAAAGAACCAACTTTTGGGGACAACCCAAAAAATGTTGGGGACTACCCATAAGTTTTTGGGAGGATATTAGAAGTAATATTTGGTCACCCCTTATAAAAATATATTTAATACCAACTTTACCCTTGATGATAAACTTAGTTAGTGTAATGATTAATTAGTGTTAGTGTAATGATTAATAACGGATTTGTTAGTGATTAGTGATTAGTGAGTTTAGTAATATGAAGAAGAGGGAAATATGAAGAAGAAGATGGGTAACCCAAAAAATCTTTTTTTTAGTTTAGTAATTATGATTTGGGTGATTGATGTGATGATACCTCATCCTCAGTATCAGAACCCCCTTCACCTGATAGTGTATTTGTCAATACTTTTAATGATCCTAAAATGAGTTATTTGTTAGATGATGAAAGCTTTTACCCCAAACTCAAGCTAACCAAAAAAATGATAGATTTTATCATCCACAAACTGAAGATGAAGCTATGGGTACTCGGTATGCCTCAAATTTAGTTAATGTAGCTTGAATTGTGCAAAACTTTGGCCAAACTAAAGATTTACGGAAAAAAATTGATTAATCAACCTAGTTCACTTACCTAATTTAGCTTGTGAGTAACCAGAACCATTAAAGATGTGTAGTTGATTACTAAACTTACATTACACGCAGTAATAAACTACATGTTAATGGTGGTTTTAGAGTTCGGTTATGTTTTTTCGAGAAAAATGTAAAGAACTATTTTTATAGAGTTCGATGCATAGTTCGGTTTAGTCAATATCAATACTTTTATTAGAACTTTTTGTTCGGTATCATGAAATATATATATATATCGCGTTTTCTATATGATGAGTTGGGTTTGATATTTCAGTTTTTCATGGCGAACTTTTACTTAGAAAATCAAAAGATCGGTTGTTTTATTCTGAAACTACATAACAAGAACTTTTAGATTCAAAAAAATTTACATTATCGACCAAGCGAACTCATTTTTCAACGGAAAAATTGAGTTGGAATTCTATTTTTTTCGCGGCAAAACTAAATATTTGAAAGATTAGGTTAGAAAAAGAAGTTATCGACAAAAACAAATTGTCAAAGAAAAATTGAGTTGTTCGAAAGTTTTTCAGACACATACTGAACTATGTAGTTCAATCAACAAATATTTGTATGTAGCGAAATTGTTCTTATTTTTGGAAGTTCGGTTAGCAAATCTAGGTTACACAAAAATTCTCTAGACGAAATATCTCTTGTAACTACCATTTTCAATGGCTTTTCGATGATTTCTAATCGATTTCTTCAAGTAATAACGAATTCAAAAGAATGGGTATGAAGGAAATTACCTGATTTGCATTTCACTTGAATCAGGGCCCGATTTTTTTGAAGAAGAGGAAAAGAGGAGAAGAAGATGAAGAAGAAAAGAAATGAAATCGATTTTTTTCTTAGAATAAGATTACTTTAGGTTTTAATTAGTGGTTAATGGGTTGGATTAGGATTAGTTATAACCTTAATTAAAATAAGGGCATATTAGTCTTTCCTAATCTTTTAAGACACCCCTATAATGTAGGGTGGACATTTGTATCCTTTAGGTAGTCCCCACAATTTTTGGGTAGTCCTCAAAACATGGTTCAAACTAAAAGCTAGACTACAAGCCCAGTAGGAAAATCAAGCCAACCTATAGTAAGCCCAAACACTATGGTGGTCTGTTTCGCTTGACTATAGCCTAAGTATAGGGAAATCAAACTATTAGGGTGCGTCGGTTAGCTTTGATGTGGCGGATTGCTTAGCTTTAATATGTCGACTTCCCTTGCTTTCGCGAAAGAGAGGAACATTTATGTTCCTCTTTTAAGATACGGTCCGTGAGTTAAAACTCCAAAGATGTCACTATATATCCACACAAAACTCATCAAAATAAAAGTAACACAAAAACCCCAACAAAACAAAAGAAACTCGCGGTTGATGAAACCAAAATTTGGTTTCATCATAAAATTTGATGAAACCCCAAAGAATTTGATGAAACTAAATTTTGGTTTCATCATAAAATTTGATGTAATCAATTTTGAAATTTTGGGTTTTTGTATCAATTTTTTAAAATTTGGGGTTATTGTATCAATTTTGTTTAAGATGGTGTTTTAATGGATCCCAACATTTGAGTAGGGTTTTTGTACCACAAGTTTGATCATCTTGGATTTTTATGACTAGTTTTGTTTAAAGACTATATCCAGCTCTTTTATTTAACATACCTGGATTTTAGGAATATCTCAAATTTTTCTATATATATATGAAATATTGGATATAAAAAAACTTCCCAAATTTTTCTATATATCTGAAATATTTTTTTTTTTAAAAGTAAACTTGTAATTTTATTGAAATGAAAAAGGTTCTACAAGTAACTAGATTGCAGCCTAGCGACAAGCTGGGCTCCAACCCCTTTTTGTATGGCTATTCCTAATCTATGAAAGAAATAGTTACATTTCTTGGCATTAACATCAAATCTAGATAAGTGATTATTAAGCCTTTTCAAGAGATCCATCGTTTCAGTGCAAAGTTCACCAAAATTAGTAAAGGCTAAAGTGCCTAAGTTGTAACCTTGGGCTAAGCATTTATCCAAATATTTCTTATGCTTCGTTTAATTGGCATATTCGATGCTAACCACAGATTTAAATGTGTGCACCCCTCCTCCTCGGTGAATGGTGAAACGCCGGTGACATCTAAACACTTGTCACGCCCATTGTCCCAATTAAGGACTAAAATATCAGTAAGTGAGAGAACTCCCATCATCTTCCAACAAACCAGGTTCTACTTCTTTTCTAGCCTTACACCCCGGCACGAAACACATATCCGCAAATATGTCACGCACGAGATCGTGTCGAAATTTGATGCCTACCTCATGTGCGCAGTGTAAGGCATGATCCCCATAATACCCATATCCCTCTTGCAAAAAGCACCTGACTACCTTCAACAAAAAAGAGGTATACCAAGCCTATCTTGGTAAAACGGCTCCAAATTCTGAGCACCAACCCTACGGTTAAGCCCTCAATATGAATAGCCTTAAGGTAGTCTTGTGCATGGATATCTTTATTGCAATCCCAAATAGCACAATCTCGAGAAGACATGGAAAATTTAACAAGAACTCCTTCATGACAATATCAAAATAATTCACCGCCCGGGGTCTTCATGGGATGGGAGCGATGCTTCGATGTTGATGTCGGGACCACATCTTTGGAGAAAAGCTCTATAGCTTGTTGCATGTTGTGATTAGGGCCTTGTAGCTGAGAGTTACGAAGGATGCTGATCGGGGCGGCTAAATCTCAGATAAGAAGCCAAGTAGCAATAGTTTATTGCATCATCCATGAAGTACATATAAACCACCCAAACTAAGTGGTAGGGAAGACATACGAGATCACGCTGAAAACCCCATACCGGCCGTCATTAGTGACAATGTGACGAGATATAACGATAGGTGATCATCGAAGATGACTTGAGCATCTATGACATAATCGGCTTTTAGTTCTCATAGATAATACTGAGACGAGAGACTCCAGCACAACTACGCAACAATAACAATTCACTTTGAGGGTCATCTAGCTTCCTTATGGCGTCCATTAAATTGATAGTTTTGACCACCCTACTCTTGATCAAGTCGCTGCAGAACTCATGGTCTAAACTTACAGGCCCCCCTAAAATCTTTACCCCCTTAGTTGGTCTACAAATTTTGGTGAAAATACATTCCCATCACGACATCGTATATCCATCGAGGTCGGAAGATCTCTGTCTTGGCGATGTTAAGATTGAGACCAATCTTGATACCCTCATTTTTGATGATGTTCGAGCTTTAGAAAACATTAAAGTGTCTCCAATTATCGTACCATCATCCAAGTACCAAGCATGTAAATCCAAATTGCATTAAGTGTGATCCTCTTAACCAAAGGTGTAGCGTGAGCGATAAAAGAAGGGGACCAAGAGGGTCACCTGTTGAACTCCTTGGGCGAGAAGACAATGTGGAATCATTGTAGTATAGTTTAGGAGGCTTTAGTAACAAACTCAACCCACTTAGAGATTGAGGGACAAACAAGTTCTCACTTCTTGTAACATAGGTGACTGTGACCATGTTGAAGGCGTTGCTAAAATCAACCCGATGCTGGTCATAAGTGGAAGAATTACCTTTCGGTGTAAAATCACGTTGACCGAGTGTATGATGGCTTAGCTCCACATGGAACTCCTACACCGAATGGAAATCTTTTTGAGGTAAGTGCACATATCCTTTTCGTACAGCTTCTTTGGGAAGCTACCTTGGATACCAATCTCCTCCTCCTGTCCCAACAAATGACTATGGACGAATTCCCCCATCCGGTTTGAGCAACGGTGTAAGAGGTGCGCTCACCAAAGTTCTCTAAAGTCGATGGACACTGTCGAACCATATGTTGACTACCCCTTTAATGGAGGTAAGTAAATCATCGGAACAACGGCGGGTCCATTGAGGGCATGGAGTAGATGTTGAACCCTCAAACCATCTCTCCAAGATGTGCCTTTGGGGAAGATCATTATCCTTCCTAGAATGATCTCATTTGAAGAAACCACAACTGTTTTCAACACCGGGACCAATGAGGTATGTCGAATCGGAGGAGAAACCAGCGGGTGCTTATCAATTAATTTTTTCAAGTATCCTCCTCATCTCGTGGCAATACCATCCAGTGAGGACCTTTATAACTGCATTAAAAAGCCCATTAGTATTTTCTTTCTACATATACTCAAGTTAAGAGCCTCACATTTGTTTGTTTCTTCTCGTTGCTTGTTGTTATCGAGCGTGTTCAAGGAGAAATTTACCGGACTAGTTGAATACAACGTCGGGCACATACCATTGTACAATAGATTGATTGATGGATTTAATCTGTAAAGTCCTTCAGTTTTGATTTTCCTCACTACTGCTTTTTGGGATGTGTAAATGAAGAATACAAACAATTAACAACAACAATTGTATCCACACGAAACCTCACCGGGATTTGCACGTACCTTATCAAGTGCGTATTACCTTCAAAACTTTGAACTGGAGTTTACACCTTGGAGGGATATTTTTGACTTAGTTTGAATATGTTGCTTAAACACTTTTTCAAGCGGTTCCACATTAAGGAAAGGAATCAAAGGAGCATCAATATCATCTGCTATGTTGTCGAGTGGTTGGAGGAGGACATAAATTCCATTAACCAACAAGTGAGCGTACGTGCTATTAAATGGCCCTAATAAAGCCATCTCTCTAGCATGAGATTTACATGGTCTTCTCAGACACGAAGAAGCATGCAATCCGTGCATAACCACATACGAAGTTGAGAGGGACATCTACCCATGCTTTGTAGATATCATGATTAGTAGCTATCCGCTGTCTGCACCGATCATTCTCCTACCATAGACAAAATGTTTATCTACGAGATGTCAATCAAATAAGCTTTTCCCAAACCTCTTCCACCCGCATCATTCTTGCAACCATCAAATCCCACTGAAGGGGCATTTAAAATAAGAAACGGACTGTGAATTAGGTCCTTAGAAACTCCATAACTCTGTGAAGGTCCTGAGCACGCCATGGACGTGCCACTGTACCTCACCCCATTAAAAAACAAGAAAGCCGGCCTAACCAAGAGTAAATGGTGGACAATTCTACTTTTACAATGTTTTAAATGAAACAAATTTGCTACAAACACCTAGTGTCTTGCCGAACAAAAGTTAGAACAAGGGTGTTAAATGTTGAAATAAACCACACCTCAAGCCTGAAAATCTTCACCTTTACGATAAAATACGGAACCACCCAATCATCTCAAAACTCCTTACAATCGAAAATAAACCTCACAAGCCAAACCGACTCAAAATCCAACCACACCTAAAATCGAATTTTAGTAAGAGCAACAGAACCCTTGAATGAAAAGAGTAACCCCACAAGAGTAGAATCCCAAGTAGAAAGAGTCCTTAGTAATAGAATCACGATGTGAATCAAAGAAATAGAATCACAGAAAACGAATCCAAAAGCGTTAAGAAACAAGAAAAATGCAAAATTGAGTTCCTGATAACTCGCTACAGTAAAGATTTTTTTTATTTTACTGTAGCAGGAGAGATCAAAAAGCCTTAACAGGACTGGTTGATATAAAAAAGGGATTTTTTATAAAATGCCCATGTGGGAAAATACATTTAAGAAAATGCCCACGTTTTTTTGATTATTTATTTAATGTCCATGCTTTGACCTTTTCCATCCCGTTTTATTGAAAAAAAAACTATGACGGCTGTTAGTATATCAGTGCGACAAAACAGTCGTAGCAAATGTCCTTTAAGCCCCTAAATCGACAAACTCAAATTAATGAACTGAGTTACAAAGCGAAGTCGGTGTCCATTTGATACTGGAACTCAATATGAGTTAATCCTTATTCCAATCAGTGTTGATCTTAAACAGTTTCAGCACAACATTGGCCAACCAATCTTTTTTCAATATTTATCTTATCAGTTGTATCACTACTCAAATTAATTTTCCAAATCACAATTTATCAACATCTCAAAAACAAGCAATTTTATACACAGACAATTCATATGTATGACTTCCAAATTTCCCTTTCAATTGAAACCCGAGAATTTCAACAAAGCTCTAATCATAAACAAATTAATAAACCAAAAAAGATATTCTTCTTCTTAAAGAAAACCCAAATTCCTAATCAGAGCCGATCCTGTGTATAGAAGGGCCCTGTGCGAAATTTTTCGTAGGGCCTTTTACAATGTCGAAAATTTTGTAACAACAATAAACAAAAAAAAAATCAATAATTTTTATTTAATTTGTAAGATTATCGACGATACCAAAGAAAAATTTACGACAAAATAATGATATTAATGCGTATTTTATACAGAAAAAATAAAAGTATTAAATAAGAACTTGTTTTTATCGATGTCAACAGAATACGCAAGATAACATAAATGATAGTAAGTTTACTTTTGGGAGGTAATCGGTGGCGAACTTGGATAATGAAGTAGAGGGGGCTAAAAAATAAAAATAAAAAAAGGGCACTTCAATTGCACTAAAACTAAAATAATAGGGGGCTAAATACAAATTATAAAATAAATATAAGGGTGTTTCAGGGGTTATTATGATTTTATGGGTAGAGCCTGGGTTAGTCAACCCTTGGCTCCGCCCCTAGAGGTAATGGTATTAGGTTAAATACGGTCAAATTTAAACTTAAATCAACAACAAATCAATTTCTAGAAGAGTTCACTTCTCTATAGACATGCTTAAATTGAACGGTGTGAATCATACCACGAATACTATGCTACCTTTCCCATAAAAATCAAGGAAGCTTTATAAATGCAATTATACAAGCTTTCAAATCTAACCGCTAGATTACCTTAACCATCGGATTCTCAATTGCTCACTTCATTGCTCTAATAATTACCTTAACCATCAGATTCTCAATTGCTCACTTCATTGCTCTAATAATAGCTATGAGCTGTGCAATATGATTGGTAAACACTCCCAAACCACTTGATTCAGTACAAACAAAATCACCAACATGATTACGAACCACCAAACCATTACCTTAACATCCCTGGATTAATTCTAAATGCATCATCATAGCCTAGTAAAATTACAGACTCTTCTGGCAAGTAAAAAATGTCACAATTATCAATTCAAAAGATTTAATGCTCTTTGTATCAAAGGATTTTAAGATCTACATTTTCAAAATCACACCCCCCATATTACATTTTTCAGTCTGGCATCTCTATGTCAAGCTTCATATCTTCAAAATTGTTTAAGGTTAAACCAAAACTGATTAAGTCAAAAATTAACTTAGATACAAGTCTTTCTTGTTTTGGAGTTTGTCTAGAATTTGTTCTAGTTTCTTTGTTTAGAGTTTGATTATTTTTAGGAATTCGTTTTACTTAACCACCAAGTTTGTTTAGATATAAATATGATATTGGGCCATGTGGAACTTTCATCAATAAGAAAAGTAGTTGGTTTCAATCTCTTATTTCAGTTCTTTTAAGTCTTTATTATCATATTTTATCCATCTGATATTAGAGAAAGAACATCATAGGCATGTGGCGAGAGCATTGAAGCAATTCAAACGTGAGGTTTGGGCAGTAAATCAATTCAAACGTGAGGTTTGAGCAGAGAAGCAATTTAAGCGTGAGGTTTGAGAAGTGAAGAAATTCAAGCGTGAGGTTTGAGAAATATAAAAAGATGTCAACATATAACTTATGTTCAATTAAGGTTCCAATGTTTGAAGGTAAGAATTTTGAGTATTATAAAATTCAGATGGAAAATATCTTCTCACATAAAGAAATGTGGGATGTTGTGAACGTAGGTAATATGTAACCTGCATCAGGAGTGGTTCAAATAGAAGCTGAGGCAAGGGCTTTAGCAGAGAACATGAATAAGAATTTAAAAGTAATTTATCTACCGCATCAAGGTGTACATGATTCTACGTTAGATAGAATTTTGTATATTAAAGAATCCAAAATAGCTTGATAAAATATTATAGACAAAACTGATAAGCTCAAGAAGGTTAGTGAAAAGACGAGGGTACTCCAAATACACCTGATATTTTTGTTTCAACCTATAAATCCTCTACCGAATGTGATCGTTTATGGACAATCGACAATATCGACAATTGGGGTTCACAATTAGTGATTGTCCTGTGGATATGGAGATCGAGACAATACTTCAACAAAGTGTGTTACTTAATAGTAGGTTCGGTAATAACAAACTCTATAGGATCAATATCAAGTAATGCAGAGTTAATGTATATGTGTATTTTACTTTATTATAATAAAAAATTATAATGCGAACATCAAAGTAAAAGACACATCAAGATTTTATTAAAGAGGAAACCAAAAATGCAGAAAAAACCATGACCTAGTCCAAGTTTTGAATATCTCGACCAATTAAGCGACTATCTGAAATTTAAAACAAAATTTGTATAGTTGAGATCATATCTGACTCCGAAGCTACTTTGTTCCCTTAGTATCCGGCGCCTTGAATTTATAGAGTCACGCACATGAACCACAATATTCCTTTGGACTCTTTTGTTTAATCTAATAAACTACTTTGTCGTTTAGATCAATCTAAATTAGCAACTTAGATTTAGATTCACAACTAATCAGATCTAGGATCATCAAGAATTCCACCAAATGAATAGTTGTTGATCTACCTTGACTAGACAATCAAATCTATCAAAGATAAACCGATTCTAGTTGGATCCTAGATCGATCAAGGTTTATGCGAAAAATTCATAAGATATGAAAACTAATAAAAATCTTCTTAAGTCTTCAAATCTTCTTTAATCTTTAATAAGCAATACTCACCACTTGAATCTCTTGTGATCAATCACACATAAAAAGGAGTCTGTTAACAGCAATTATCACAAGATGTCTTTAAATCTAACAATTGTTCTAGAAGATCAGGTCGATACTCTAATCTGGCTTAAGTGAATCTTATTCAAAATAGAAGATTGTCAAGAATAAACAAACTAGGTGCAATCAAAGTTTCAACAATCGTTAGTCAATCAAATCAATAAAAACTAATAACACCTTAATTATCTAGTTTCCTACCAACGGCACTCGTAGAGCTTCTGATCCCATAATTCTTTAAACGAGCGTTAAGAGATTTCACCTAATTAGGATAATTTCCTCTCGAGAATAGATGGCTCCACCGAAACAACACGAATATGAAGTTTGCACCGGCTCTTAGTATAGTTTGTTAGAAATGAAAACTTTGGTATTTATAGACCAAGGAAGTTAGGACACGAGGAATTTCCAAAACAAATATTCTCCAAGATATGCAGCGAATAGCAAAATTCGGTTTCTAATTCAATAAATGCTTGTCCAATATTTTTGAAATCTCTTAATAGAAAATCTCGAATTAGTAAATGCATATTACTGGTACATTCACTAAGATACACATTAATTGCTGGTAATTAATGTATATAAAATCAAAAACCTTAATTTAAATATTCTTAATTTATTTATGTACATTATCACCTTGAGTACTAAGGAATATCTTTGAACAATAAATGATAAGAGTTACTGTCCGTTTACAAAGTATGTTGACATCTTTTCACTGCAAATCCTTATTTTATATTTACATGGATTTGCGTTCTTGGAATCGGTTATACCACACTTCCAAACAAGTTTTGAATTGGTTCTCCTGTATCCAAAGACTACTATGGGATTCATCAAATACCAAATCACATATATGGGTTCAATCGGTTATACCAATCACTAGGATCAGTTATACATAAATATGGAAACACTTGTGGTCGGTCATACAGTCACTAGGATCGGTTACACCAATTACAATTACAAGGATCGGTCACATAACACTGCGTGATCGGTCACACCAATTACTAGGATCGATTACACCAATTACAAGGATCATCATACCATCACATGGTGATTACTTAGGATCGGTTATGCTAATTAATAAAAACTAGTCATACCAAATCATAAGTCGTGCATGGTGATTAGTTATGCCAAGATACATAACATAAATTAAGATTGATTCTACCATTTGACTCATATTGGTCGTCCAATTTGATGAATAAAAGGACCAATCATTTAATGATTTCCTTTAGGTTCACGGAATAAATGTACTTCCTTTAAACAAATGTAAAATATTATTTCCTAGGATTAAATCTTAACTATAACCCATTCATATAATCATAACAATATATACACGATTATGTCGATGTCATATCTACGAAGTTCAAAAGATAGGTGTTATACTTTCACGTGCTCTAAGTCCCCTACTACTATGGTCATCTATTATGATCATGTCATATCACTAGAAGTATTATACAATATGTAGGATATACAACTTTGCAGTTATATTTTCAATATGCACGACTTGAAATATACGTTAGGAATGCAACAGTTCAAGTCAATATTACTAACCTCAAGTGGAAGGATGATGTCGTTATTGTAGTTTGCTACTTCTTCACATTCTTCAGGTCTTCAGAGTAATACTTGTATGTCTCAATATTCCTAGACTTTCTAGTCTAACCTAAATGAAGTTGAATATAGTATTTAACCAAGCGACTCTAAATGTGTTTTGATACACTAAAATATGACAACCAAACTTGACATACCAATGTTTGGTGAGTTCAACCGAGCTTCTCTAACAATTTACGTCCCATTTTCTGTCACAAGTATTATAGTTGACCCTGAAAGTCTTGAATCAATTTTAATAAGTTGATGAACTGCTAGTTGCTAGAAAATCATCATTTAGATTCATATCCAGACACGTAATTTGAATACTACATCTTCCATTTTAAGGATGTGCTCTCAAATACTACCTTCACCATTATAACATTTAAGTCAAAAATGAACCATATGAGTAGAAATCATAAACTTAATTGAACTCATAAGTTGTGATTGAATAACCTTCATCATCTCTTTAGCGATCTTTTATTTGAATTCCTCCTCGAATGGCATTAGGAATTGCACCTTAATGATCATAATACTCATTGTTTTCTTTTTTCCCATTTATGGAAATATAGTTTTTCATTTCTAGTAGAAGTATCGACAAGCATTTCTCGTTTAGGTTCTCTAGCCTATGCCATATTCCAAGTAGCCAAGGACTATATCAAGGCGGGACTTTCATTTGAAGTACTTTGTGCCATTAAGAGGCTCAATACTAGCCAAATAACCTTGCACTTGTATAAGATTCATTGTAGCTGAAATATGCATGTATTCCGTATGAATGATATGTATGTATTGAAACATAAAACATTCTTAAACATTATGATAACGACAAGCTTATTTAGATCGATACAACCACAACTTCACCTTTGGTTAAACTTGTGATATGCAAATCTAAACAAAAACAAGTCTAATCAGCCTATACATAGTATTCAACGGATCTTTTAAACCTTTGGGTCGTAAATACATATCATTTATTATGTATAAATAGATTACCTTGCTCCATTACAGATGTGACAAGAATGATTAACCTTTGGGTATCGTCAGACAAACAACATCTGAAACGCAGTTTATAGTCTTTTCTACATAACGAAAATATGCGCTTTATCTTGCTCCCAAAGTATCACTTTGGCGACACATAGAAATGATAAAATTACATCAAGACTACTACAAGGCTTCAAATAATTCTTTAGCTAAGCCTTGTAACATGATGACAACAAAGCACATATCTTACATGATTTGAATCTCGGGAGTTCATATCTACACTAATATGTGAACCATTGAAATTTCATAACAATCCTGTAATTTATAAGTCAATTTATGTAGAATATATTATACTTATGACTCTAATACCAATGTTAGAATATCATTCTATAATCATGGTTAACAATTTCTTATTAGCCGTAATCATGTTGTATGTTAACATGCTTAATACTTTATCTTGATATATAGTTCTATGCATGCATGCTCTAGGATCACATATTCTACAATAAAAATACTTTACATGAAGTAGATAGGGAAGTATAAATACATACCTTAGATTTAGCAAAACGGTAGAATGAAACTTGAAGGAAAACACTTCAATTCTATCTTCTCTTATTCTTTAATGATGGAAAAAAATTTGTTTAAAACAAGATCTAGAATGAGTCCACCTCATGCTAGTAAAGACATGTGTCATTAAACCTTCCATCAAGAGTTTAAAAACATCCTCACATAGCATTATTATAACTAGTATGCCATTCCAAATAGTCTAAGAGATACTTATCCTTGTACCCTTAAACATACATGATTAACATGAACAAACCTTAACCTCATTGATTAGGATTAGTACTAATCCAGTTTAAAGAAATATAAATCATGTTTTGTTGCTAAACCAACATAGTGACTAACAGTAACAACTTTAGAAGGCAGTGGGAAGGGTTGGGTATAATCCCGACTTTCATGTCACATCACCTGTGATTTCCATGATTTAATGGTATCCTTTTATTTCTTAGCATAAGAAAACGTAGGGAACTTGATGAGGAAAAGAGTATGGTAACCTGTCATAATTGGCGGCAAAAGAGTATGAAGATATCCTCCTAGTGGACCTAATTATAGGTTCCTTAGTCTTATCCTATCTACCTTCTTCAAACCCGTCCACAAACCAAAGGCTGCCATTGGGAATTATTTTTTGATTGGTCCCCTAAATAAGTAGTATAATGAACTGATAATTCATCTCATTAATGAACTAATAATGCATCTCAAATTCAAATCCAAGCAACAATTGGTCCGTAAAATAAGTAGTTTAATGAACTAATAATTCATCTCATTAATGAACTAATAATACATCTCAAATTCAAATCCAAGCAACAAGCGATAATGTTGAGCACCCAAACTCTATATATATATATATATATATATATACATATATCGCAGCAAACTTCCATATCACGAACTAATTGTAATACAAGATGGAGAGGAAGAATGTTAGGTATTTTTTATTCGGTGCTGATAATAATTTTTACCGACTTTCTTTATTCGGCAACCGCAGCGTATAACGTGTGTCAATGGACCTATTGCTACCAACAGCAACTGGTGTCAAGATTGAAGTGCAATTGGGTGTTTGTGCTTCGCAGAAGGTTTTATAGTTGACGTTGTGGGTTAATGTATAGTCTCCATTTATCCTGAATATGCCTGCTTATCTAAGTATGTTTATCCATGCTTCAAAAATAAAATCTAAGTTGCGTACTGGAGTTATTGATCATATGATTTATGTAGTTCTTGTTGTTCACTGTAAAATCATTTGTAATCTGGTCTATGCTTGAGTTTCCGTATTAATTAAGTTATTTTCCGTTTGATGTTTTTCGTATATTAAGGAATCACTTTATATATACGTAAAAAGTTTAGAAGACGTAAGAAAATAATAAAAGTGAAACGTGAAAGACTCGTCTATCCATAGATTCAAATACAATTAGCAACCTACTTCACCATATATGATTTCGCCCAGCTAGGTAAGAGTTTGATACTTGCAGTTAGAGCGAACCCTTCTCTAAACAATTTACATATTTGGCAAACCTTTATTTCAAGCGAAAATATTCTACAAAGTTCAAACGATTTTTATTTGTATTCAACAATGACTAATTAGGATTTGAAATGACAAAATTTACCTGTCTCATATATTCAGAATATAATGACACCGACAAGCGGTTGCTGTTAGTGTTGATGCATGGCTATGTTGTAAAAGACGTGCCCCCGGAGGGCCTAGGGCTCGAGTAGCCTATTCACGCTGCGCGCCTAGAAGCGGATATCTACAATGATTGATCACAACCACGGCCACTAACAGAACCAATAATGAGTATTAGCAAAGGCCAAAGACTTCCGGGAGCAACGATGAGAAAGCAGATGCAGTAGAAATTTTGGTTGCAGATGGAATCAACGTTCCAAGTGGATCAACAGCAAAGTTTGATGTTTATGTAACTAAATCCCTTGAAGAAATTAGGGCGGCCAGACAATGGAGAACTAGCGGTAGTTTTGTGCAAATTCCCTTAAGAATTTAGTTGGTTGGATTCCTCGAAATGGTGATGCTATTATCAGTGGAGTTAGATCAATTATTCAAGGTTGATGATGATGAAATATGAATGATTCAATGAAGAAGATCAATCATTGGCTGACCATGGTACTATTTAGTAGTTTGAGTTATGAAAATATTTTGGTGCACCGCGTTGTGTAGCACTGAGTGAGAGAGAGTGGAGCAATTCACCTTGCTCCATATCCTTCGATGTTGAGGATCTGGATCTGTCGATCCTCTCTTGGCACAACTACAGGTGTG